>OW388260.2:14875000-14890000 GCA_936450705.2 Protodeltote pygarga
TTCCTTTGCGTGTGGTTCTGATCGGAGGTATTGCCACGTCACAAGCCACCTCGATTGCCTCGGTTAGAGCCACCGTCATAAGTTCAAGCTCCTCTGGCGATTCAACCTCCCTCAAGGTCTCCTCAGTCACCCCTCTTGTCCTCAGTTCCCTTGACAAGATGATGCCGAATTTCTCCCAATCCGCCTTTGGCGTGTAATATTTTCTTGTAGAGATGACAAGTACGTCATTCCGGACTTGTGTCATCCTGATACCGAATAACAACGGTCTGTGGTCCGACAAGACGCCAAAATCCGGATCTACACGCCAGTTGACTATGTTTGGCAGCAAGGCTGAGGACACGGCTGTAACGTCGACGATGCTGGAGTACAATGTATCGCCGCGGTACACGTAAAAAGTTGGTGTGTTTCCACTATTGACAACGTGGAGGCCTCCCGCAGCCAAAAATTCCACGACCTCAGTTCCCCTTGAATCCTCGACCCCCTCGCCCCACCAGGGGCTCTTGGCGTTAAGATCGCCAGCAACTATAAGGTGGCTAGTATCAAGAGCGACGGCAACCCTGCTGATGGCGGCCACCTGTTCTTCAATGGGTTTCTCTTTCTCGAGATATACATTAACTACTCCCAAAGTAGTGGATCCCCTTTTCAGTTTGAGAGCCACAATAGTGTTGGTGATTAGATCCTGATTCTCTATTACAGACCAACTATCGTCCAAAACAACGACAGCAGATTTTACGGGTTGCGTACTCGAGCGGTCCTGTACCACCCTATGCTGGCACGAGAGGTACCCCTTCGCTCCTATATACGGCTCCTGGAGGAGAAGTATGGATTTGTTTTCCATTACTGATTTGTTGATTATTTCCTTAGTGGCGGCAGCTCCCTTTCCCACATTGGCCTGCACCACTTCAAATGTAGTGTTTGTATTTGCGACTGTAGGATCTGTGGATGTCCCCTCTTTGTCCACGGCTTAGCAATATGCAACCGAAGCACGCGCAACACGGTCCCATTTCGACCATACCGGGCAGTCACGGCTGTATGCCGCATGGTTGTCCGGGCCCTTACCAATGCAATTGATGCACTTGGGCGTCAGCCCGCCGTCCGGGCACTGTCTCGTGTCATGTGCACCGCTACACCGACCACATCCGTGCTCCTTTGCATTGCACTCCGCCGCACGATGGGCAAAACCCATGCATTTGTAACACTGGATTACTGGCGATTGGTCCGAGGCAAATACAATCTGGTACCCCACGTGCAACTTGCGGTCCACGAGGCCACCCCATACCATCGGGTCGGCTTCTAAGATTACGTTGCAGAGTTCCTTGGTGCGGTTTTTCGTGCGTCTCTGGACTTTAATTTGCCTCCTCTCTACAGGGATGTGTTTGAGGAGACCTTCGTTTTGTTTGGTGATGGCCTCTATTACCTTGGAATCCGGCAAGTCATTGATTACTCCAGTTAGGCGGAGCAGGGGTCGTCTCGGCGAACTATTCTGGACGGACAGGTCTGCGTCCCTCCGCCGGATCTCTTCCCTCAGCGTATCCCGGTCCCTGACGGACCCGCAACCGAACACGACTCTCCCTCCGCTCACCTTTCTAACGGAAGTAACTGCCACGCCCAACTCTACTACGTCAACTTTCTCCTTTACAGCCCTGACAATGTCATCTCCTGTGTGGCGGGGGTCTTTAGATCCTATGACCATGGCGTACGTTGGGGTGGGCTTTGTATCATTTAAGCCACGACCAGGGGCTCCGCCAGGGAATGTTTGTGCGACTCGTGTTTGGGAAGGCCCCGGGGTTTTTGGTACTTCTCCCAGTTGTTTTTTGGTTAGATCGCTCAAGGCGCTTTTTATTGGGGCCAGCAGGTTCTGAAATGCTTCCATGTTCTCGCACCGAGCTAATTCAACCCCAAGGGCCGCATCCGGATTTGGGAGCGCTATATTTGCCATGGTAGTGTCACGTAGGTCGTCAATATCCCTGCGAATCTCCCGCAACTGGCCCATCATCGGTCGGAGCGCTTCCTCAAGGTCTGCCCTTTGCTCTTCTCTTGTTGGTCCAGAACATCCCAATCGTGCCTCCTGGGTTCGCCTGCAGAGAAGCAGATCCTTCACTTCATGTACTTCCTCCTTTATAGAGTTAAGTGGGTCTAGTAGAAGGGACCTAGGAGGGGTCCCCTGATTCTGGGGTGGCGATGCGGCCAACGCCGTGTCAACCTGCAAACTTCTCTCTGAGCGCCACTTCTCGAAGTCCACTCGGGTTCCTCTCAGATGTTCAGCGAGGCGTTCCATTTGTGCTCTGAGTTCTGGAAACTCCGGATTTGCCTGCGCTTGGGTCGGCACCCCCGTCAGCTCGTTCAGTACAGATCCAGTGTCCGGCAATCGTGAGGCCAGCTGTTTAAGCTCCAGGTGGATAGCGCCTATCTTCTTCAGCGGATCGTCCAACTCAAAACTGAGCCAACTACGGATAGCCTCTGTAGTCTTCAGTAGCTCGTCTATGTCCTTCTGGGCCCCCTCTAGCTTCGAAGCATGTGTGCTTGTTAGTTCTTTTATTTGGGCTGCGTGGGCGCGCTCAACCTTAAGGAGTTCTCTAGCGGATCTTGTACGCTCAGCTTCCAGAGTCACCCTATGTCTAGATCGCGAGTCCGAAACGGACAAGACCATCTCGTACAGACCCTGCAGGCTATCAAGGGCCTCCGCCTTATATTCTCTCTTCAAGTTTCCGGCTCTTTCAAGAGCTTCCTTTCCTGAAAGCATCAGCTCATTAGCGCGCTGAGTGGCTAAGTCCATGGAAACCCCGGTGCGTTTTCGAAACGCTGGCAGAATACTCGACCGTCGGCTGCAGGTACTGTCAGTGTCCGCGTCCGACCACTCATCCTCCGTACCCGAGGCCGCAATGACCACCTCTGGCTTTTGCGTGTCCGCCACCGAAAAGTCCTCGCTGCCTGTATCCTCCGCAATTAGATCAATGTCGGGTAACGCAACAGAGGGCGACGCCGCAGACACTGTCGGCTGCGCAGATGCCGTCGGTTGCGCAGATGCTATCGGCTGCGCAGATGCTGTCGGTTGCGCAGATGCTGTCGGCTGCGCAGATGCTGTCGGCTGCGTAATGGGTTTTTTGCTCTCTGCGCTCTGGGTCAGTACTTTGCGTCGAAGACTTTTAGAAGGGGTGCTTTTCCGGCCAACCATGGTAGGTAAGCCCTTTGCTTTCCCCGACATAACGTGGGTTGGTCCCCGATTAGCTTAGGTTCGGCTAGGATGAGGCTAGGCTAAGCCAGATTTGGCCAGGCTCAGGTTGGACCGGGCTACGTTGGGCTTAGGTAATTTAAAAGGATAGAGTTTGACTCTATCTAAGTCTAATGCACAGGATTAGTCAATAATACCTTAGGTGACCCTAAGAGAAGGTTCCCAACTCAAACAGATTTTTTATAGGTCCACTACACGCGTTAAAATTACAAAAAATAATTTTGACTCTAGGTAGAGTCAATTTAGCAGCACCACGGGAAAGCTCTCCCCGAGACCTTTTCAGCAACCCCAAACACGGCTAATCTAGCCCTAGCGGTTCCTGAGAAAACCCGCTTCAAAAATCCTGGTTTTCCAAAACAAGATGGCCGCCAAGGTGGTTAACAGGTAATATCTCAGGAACTACTGGTCCGATTTTTGCCGCGTTTCCTTTGCCGCGAAGGGCCAGGGCATGTCCAACCCGCGAAGCCGCTTTCAGCCGTGCAATTTTTAGGATCCTGAAAAGTCCTGAAAACAGGATCCAGGTGTAGAGCCGATCAAGCCACTATCCCCAGAGGAAACCCGGTCGCGATACGACCCCTGGTTCGGCAGATACTGGCGTCCAAACTTCGACTTTGACAGTTGGGAACTGTCAAAATCAAAGTTCAACTGGCCGTAGAAGCCGCCCCAGTCGTCGCAGAACGCTCGGGCTTTCGCCTTTACAGTTGGCCCGAGCTTCTCCACCACTGAAAAAGTTTTCAGGGTCCTGAAAATCGATGAGCTGAAAACGCCTGAAAACCGTTGCGCGGGTTTCTATAGGTCCTTAAAAGGTCGAAATTGGAAACTAGAGTTTCCTAGCGCAATTAGGAGCAGAGTTATTGGCGGTTGAAATTCGTCTTTGACAGTTCGCAGCTGTCAAATCCAAGTTTCAAACGCCTACAACTTGGCTTCCAGGCGTCGTAGGAACTTCGGGTTTGGAACCCACAGGCTGGCTTCAAAAACTACACAATTTAAAATTGGTTTCAGGCGGAAAAAATTTTCAGCCCTGAAAAATCCTGAAAACCAAATTTTTAGAAAGTATGCAAAATGCCAGAGCCTGTATTCAAAACCCGAAATTCCTAGTGTATGCGGTTCCGAAGATATAAGCTTTCGAAATCCTCAACCACCAAAACCAAGATGGCTGAAAATTCCAACTTTGCCAAATTAGGAGATTTCACGCCCGAGTTTGGGCTTGATTTGGTTGAAAACTATATGTTGATCGTAATTCCGAAGGAAAATTTAATTAATTTCTATTTACTTCGGATTAAAAAGGAAAAAACACTTAAAAATCCATATCTTCGCAACCGGTAAACATAAAAATCCAAAAAAAACACCAAAATTCTTATAAAGTAACAGGCTATCAGATAAAATGAAATTATTTATGAAAAAGGAAAATTCTTAAAGGAAAATTTGTGAAAAACAAAAATTTTTATAAAAACAATTATAATTAGAAATCTACTTAATCTAAAAATCTGTAATCTTCCTGCTCTGTAGTCTGCTGAAGCGCGCCAAAGATAGCAGTTGAAGATTTCAAAATTTTGCTTTGGTTCCAAAGTTATTAGAGGTCAAAGTTTGAAGTTATAAAGTGTAATAAAAATTTTTTCTTATCTGATAAAAATCCGCTGATTGGTGTATAAGGTCTGTCAATGTGTTGGGTTCCTCTCTGCAAAATTTCAGCTTCCTGGCTCAAACGGTTTGGTTTTTCAGTTGCACGTGGTCGTCGGTTTTTTCAGGATAACTCGGAAACGCACGCAGTTTTGGGCTCCCAGGTGGTGCTGGAGTGTGGTCCGCTGTGAGTCTCACCCGGCCTCCCAAAAACTAACTGGGGGCCAAGGTCGAGTAAGCCGCAAAACTGTTAAAACTGTTAAAGCACGTGCACTTAACCTCAAAATGGAGAGGTTTTTCCACTATTTTCAGCACTGCGCACTTGATGGTGTTTGCACTTAGTAATAGGGACAAAGGGCTCGCTTTTCCCTATCTGCTGATACCACTCGCGTCGAAATCGGTCAAGAAAAACCCACAACTTTGAATTTTAAAAGGCGGAGCACGGGTAAATTGCTGCCGTTCGCGGTGAGAGGTGGATGGCAACTTCGGTTAGGTTAGGTTAGGTTAGGTTAGGTTAGGTTAGGTTAGGTTAGGTTAGGTTAGGTTAGGTTAGGTTAGGTTAGGTTAGGTTAGGTTAGGTTAGGTTAGGTTAGGTTAGGTTAGGTTAGGTTAGGTTAGGTTAGGTTAGGTTAGGTTAGGTTAGGTTAGGTTAGGTTAGGTTAGGTTAGGTTAGGTTAGGTTAGGTTAGGTTAGGTTAGGTTAGGTTAGGTTAGGTTAGGTTAGGTTAGGTTAGGTTAGGTTAGGTTAGGTTAGGTTAGGTTAGGTTAGGTTAGGTTAGGTTAGGTTAGGTTAGGTTAGGTTAGGTTAGGTTAGGTTAGGTTAGGTTAGGTTAGGTTAGGTTAGGTTAGGTTAGGTTAGGTTAGGTTAGGTTAGGTTTTTTTTTTTTTTTTTTTTTTTTTTTTTTTTTTTTTTTTTTTGGAACCTAGTAGGCCTACCCGTCTACCCGCTCTCTGAGGGGTAGCCCGCGAAAAACTATCTAGTCCCTATCAAAGTTTTCCCCTGACGGCAGTCAGAGTCCTTGTGCATCTTTCATACTTTCTATCTTTGTCATACTGTTCCATCTTTCATTCAATCCTCATTTATTGCTTCGACGGGAAGGTTTATTTATTTATTTATTTTCACAAAAAATCTTAAAAATAATACAGCATTCCTTAAGGTATAGGATACATTTTAACTCTAGTTTACTTAATTTCTATACTATATTAGTTGTCGTTTTCAAACATGTTACGACAAGGGACGGTTTTATTCATGTACAGTTTTTTCTTAAATTAATACAAAACTTTCAATATTTACAGGTTGCTTTAGTATCTTATTCTATTATATTCAACATACCTCTTAACATCTTTATTCTAGGTTTTAATTTTATATCTATTTATTTTATGACATTATTCTTACATTTAATTACGAGTACACTTGACATTTGCCATTTAGCCAACCGATCACGTGTCCGTTTGCTAAACAAGTATATACTCAGTATATATTGATAGCAAAAAATTTTAAATCCTTAAGTTTTATTCCTACCGATAACTTGATTTGCTATCTCCACGCAATAATCTAAGAATACTTTCCTATCGTCCTCGTTCATTAATATCTGTGGAACGTTTGCGACGTTAAGGCATACCTCCATCTTCTGTTGCAAATCGTAACGTTTCCTTGCGTGCACGGGGCATTCAAAAAGAATGTGTGTTATGCCTTCTGACTTAATTGGGTCGCATATGCACGATGGACTCCCCTTGCACTTGAACCTATGCAAGTACTCGGAGAATCCACCGTGCCCCGTCATTATCTGAGTGAGCACTCCTTCCATCTTTACCTTTTTGATTGTTTTGTGGGCGGCGGTCACATCTGGGAAAAACATTTTCGTTATGGCCCCAGTATCAGCCGACTTGTATCTCCGGTTCCATTTGTCAAGCGTGTCCGTACGGATCTGTCGCTTGACAAATGAGACCGGGCATGCGTCGTAGTCCGGCTTCCTCTTAATTTTTGATGCGGCTTCTTTGGCCAGTGTGTCAGCTCGTTCATTACCGGCGAGCCCCGCATGCGCCTTTATCCAGAAGAGTGCCACCTCTTTATTCCGCGCTTTGCACTCTGTGAGATTTTTACGGATCTCGACAGCTAGGGGATGCACAGTGCCTCGATTTCCGATCGTCTGTAATGACGATCTCGAGTCACTGTAAATCCCAAAGCTGTTCGCAGAGCTCTTCAGCGCTATGCGGGTGGCCTCTCGAATGGCGAGCATCTCCGCCTGGTAAACAGTGCAGTATGACGACAGCTTCAATTTCCGGGTTCCGGTTTCTACGACGTCATCCCATATGGACAGCGCCGCACCTACTCCCCCGTCGATTTTGCTGCCGTCAGTGAATATCCTCACTGTCTGCCTGTTACTTTCGGTAACTTGCTCGTCATTCTCGAGATTTCGGAACTGCAGCTCCGGCTGGTCCACTGGGTGTGGTGCGCAGTTGTAGGCTGTCATTCGTTCTACCTCCCTATCGGCCAGTACCGCCGGTCGCGACACCCCCTTTCTGGCCTCATACAGGGCGGCTGCCTCCTGTATTCTGAGGTCTAGAGGGAGTATCCCGGTCAGCGCTAGGGCCGAGTTCAGGGAAACGGTCCTGTATGCTTTACAGAGCCTTTGCGCAAATCCTCTCTGTACGACATTTAGCTGCCTCTGGGTTAGGTTAGGTTAGGTTAGGTTAGGTTAGGTTAGGTTAGGTTAGGTTAGGTTAGGTTAGGTTAGGTTAGGTTAGGTTAGGTTAGGTTAGGTTAGGTTAGGTTGGCCGCCGGACCCTGGACGCGCTCGGACCGGTCTTGCGGGACTGGCTCGAGCGCTCCCACGGTTTCCTCTCTTTCCGTCTTGTGCAGGTGCTGTCAGGGCATGGGTGCTTTGGCTCGCGCCTGCACCGGATCGGGAGGGAGGAAACCCCGGCGTGCCACGACTGCGGCGCGGCGGAGGACACGGCGCAGCACACCCTCGAGGTGTGTCCAGCTTGGTCTGAGCCGCGCCGCACTCTGACTGCGGAGATCGGACAGGACCTCTCACTTCCCAGCGTGGTGAACGCCATGTTGGAGAGTGAGGGGTCCTGGGCAGCTGTTGCTTCCTTTTGCGAGGATGTCATCTCGCAAAAGGAGGCAGCGGAGCGCGCGCGGGAGGATGACCCTCTCGCTGCGCCGCTCCGTAGGCGAAGAAGAGGTCGGAGAAGACGGGGTCTTCTCCCTCCTCGTGGTGGTGATAGGCGGGCGACAGGCGCGGGGGCGCCTCCGCCCGCATTGCACTCTACACCACCTTCGCTACCGCCTGTCGTCCCTGTCAATGTTAGACAGGGCATTGAGGAGCCCGCCGTGTAATGTCGGCGGGCAATCGTCGGAGGAGGACTGGACGCCAAGGCTGCGCCGATCTCCCAGTCCCCCTCCACTCGGACGAAGAGGGTAACAGGTCGCTGGGTTATTTAGTGGGTATACCGGGTTTCGCCCGGGGAGTCCCACATACCCCTCCCATCCCCCGATGGGAGGACGATGCGTAATTGTCATTTTTCCCAGCGCAAACAAAAAAAAAAAAAAAAAAAAAAAAAAAAAAAAAAGGTTAGGTTAGGTTAGGTTAGGTTAGGTTAGGTTAGGTTAGGTTAGGTTAGGTTAGGTTAGGTTAGGTTAGGTTAGGTTAGGTTAGGTTAGGTTAGGTTAGGTTAGGTTAGGTTAGGTTAGGTTAGGTTAGGTTAGGTTAGGTTAGGTTAGGTTAGGTTAGGTTAGGTTAGGTTAGGTTAGGTTAGGTTAGGTTAGGTTAGGTTAGGTTAGGTTAGGTTAGGTTAGGTTAGGTTAGGTTAGGTTAGGTTAGGTTAGGTTAGGTTAGGTTAGGTTAGGTTAGGTTAGGTTAGGTTAGGTTAGGTTAGGTTAGGTTAGGTTAGGTTAGGTTAGGTTAGGTTAGGTTAGGTTAGGTTAGGTTAGGTTAGGTTAGGTTAGGTTAGGTTAGGTTAGGTTAGGTTAGGTTAGGTTAGGTTAGGTTAGGTTAGGTTAGGTTAGGTTAGGTTAGGTTAGGTTAGGTTAGGTTAGGTTAGGTTAGGTTAGGTTAGGTTAGGTTAGGTTAGGTTAGGTTAGGTTAGGTTAGGTTAGGTTAGGTTAGGTTAGGTTAGGTTAGGTTAGGTTAGGTTAGGTTAGGTTAGGTTAGGTTAGGTTAGGTTAGGTTAGGTTAGGTTAGGTTAGGTTAGGTTAGGTTAGGTTAGGTTAGGTTAGGTTAGGTTAGGTTAGGTTAGGTTAGGTTAGGTTAGGTTAGGTTAGGTTAGGTTAGGTTAGGTTAGGTTAGGTTAGGTTAGGTTAGGTTAGGTTAGGTTAGGTTAGGTTAGGTTAGGTTAGGTTAGGTTAGGTTAGGTTAGGTTAGGTTAGGTTAGGTTAGGTTAGGTTAGGTTAGGTTAGGTTAGGTTAGGTTAGGTTAGGTTAGGTTAGGTTAGGTTAGGTTAGGTTAGGTTAGGTTAGGTTAGGTTAGGTTAGGTTAGGTTAGGTTAGGTTAGGTTAGGTTAGGTTAGGTTAGGTTAGGTTAGGTTAGGTTAGGTTAGGTTAGGTTAGGTTAGGTTAGGTTAGGTTAGGTTAGGTTAGGTTAGGTTAGGTTAGGTTAGGTTAGGTTAGGTTAGGTTAGGTTAGGTTAGGTTAGGTTAGGTTAGGTTAGGTTAGGTTAGGTTAGGTTAGGTTAGGTTAGGTTAGGTTAGGTTAGGTTAGGTTAGGTTAGGTTAGGTTAGGTTAGGTTAGGTTAGGTTAGGTTAGGTTAGGTTAGGTTAGGTTAGGTTAGGTTAGGTTAGGTTAGGTTAGGTTAGGTTAGGTTAGGTTAGGTTAGGTTAGGTTAGGTTAGGTTAGGTTAGGTTAGGTTAGGTTAGGTTAGGTTAGGTTAGGTTAGGTTAGGTTAGGTTAGGTTAGGTTAGGTTAGGTTAGGTTAGGTTAGGTTAGGTTAGGTTAGGTTAGGTTAGGTTAGGTTAGGTTAGGTTAGGTTAGGTTAGGTTAGGTTAGGTTAGGTTAGGTTAGGTTAGGTTAGGTTAGGTTAGGTTAGGTTAGGTTAGGTTAGGTTAGGTTAGGTTAGGTTAGGTTAGGTTAGGTTAGGTTAGGTTAGGTTAGGTTAGGTTAGGTTAGGTTAGGTTAGGTTAGGTTAGGTTAGGTTAGGTTAGGTTAGGTTAGGTTAGGTTAGGTTAGGTTAGGTTAGGTTAGGTTAGGTTAGGTTAGGTTAGGTTAGGTTAGGTTAGGTTAGGTTAGGTTAGGTTAGGTTAGGTTAGGTTAGGTTAGGTTAGGTTAGGTTAGGTTAGGTTAGGTTAGGTTAGGTTAGGTTAGGTTAGGTTAGGTTAGGTTAGGTTAGGTTAGGTTAGGTTAGGTTAGGTTAGGTTAGGTTAGGTTAGGTTAGGTTAGGTTAGGTTAGGTTAGGTTAGGTTAGGTTAGGTTAGGTTAGGTTAGGTTAGGTTAGGTTAGGTTAGGTTAGGTTAGGTTAGGTTAGGTTAGGTTAGGTTAGGTTAGGTTAGGTTAGGTTAGGTTAGGTTAGGTTAGGTTAGGTTAGGTTAGGTTAGGTTAGGTTAGGTTAGGTTAGGTTAGGTTAGGTTAGGTTAGGTTAGGTTAGGTTAGGTTAGGTTAGGTTAGGTTAGGTTAGGTTAGGTTAGGTTAGGTTAGGTTAGGTTAGGTTAGGTTAGGTTAGGTTAGGTTAGGTTAGGTTAGGTTAGGTTAGGTTAGGTTAGGTTAGGTTAGGTTAGGTTAGGTTAGGTTAGGTTAGGTTAGGTTAGGTTAGGTTAGGTTAGGTTAGGTTAGGTTAGGTTAGGTTAGGTTAGGTTAGGTTAGGTTAGGTTAGGTTAGGTTAGGTTAGGTTAGGTTAGGTTAGGTTAGGTTAGGTTAGGTTAGGTTAGGTTAGGTTAGGTTAGGTTAGGTTAGGTTAGGTTAGGTTAGGTTAGGTTAGGTTAGGTTAGGTTAGGTTAGGTTAGGTTAGGTTAGGTTAGGTTAGGTTAGGTTAGGTTAGGTTAGGTTAGGTTAGGTTAGGTTAGGTTAGGTTAGGTTAGGTTAGGTTAGGTTAGGTTAGGTTAGGTTAGGTTAGGTTAGGTTAGGTTAGGTTAGGTTAGGTTAGGTTAGGTTAGGTTAGGTTAGGTTAGGTTAGGTTAGGTTAGGTTAGGTTAGGTTAGGTTAGGTTAGGTTAGGTTAGGTTAGGTTAGGTTAGGTTAGGTTAGGTTAGGTTAGGTTAGGTTAGGTTAGGTTAGGTTAGGTTAGGTTAGGTTAGGTTAGGTTAGGTTAGGTTAGGTTAGGTTAGGTTAGGTTAGGTTAGGTTAGGTTAGGTTAGGTTAGGTTAGGTTAGGTTAGGTTAGGTTAGGTTAGGTTAGGTTAGGTTAGGTTAGGTTAGGTTAGGTTAGGTTAGGTTAGGTTAGGTTAGGTTAGGTTAGGTTAGGTTAGGTTAGGTTAGGTTAGGTTAGGTTAGGTTAGGTTAGGTTAGGTTAGGTTAGGTTAGGTTAGGTTAGGTTAGGTTAGGTTAGGTTAGGTTAGGTTAGGTTAGGTTAGGTTAGGTTAGGTTAGGTTAGGTTAGGTTAGGTTAGGTTAGGTTAGGTTAGGTTAGGTTAGGTTAGGTTAGGTTAGGTTAGGTTAGGTTAGGTTAGGTTAGGTTAGGTTAGGTTAGGTTAGGTTAGGTTAGGTTAGGTTAGGTTAGGTTAGGTTAGGTTAGGTTAGGTTAGGTTAGGTTAGGTTAGGTTAGGTTAGGTTAGGTTAGGTTAGGTTAGGTTAGGTTAGGTTAGGTTAGGTTAGGTTAGGTTAGGTTAGGTTAGGTTAGGTTAGGTTAGGTTAGGTTAGGTTAGGTTAGGTTAGGTTAGGTTAGGTTAGGTTAGGTTAGGTTAGGTTAGGTTAGGTTAGGTTAGGTTAGGTTAGGTTAGGTTAGGTTAGGTTAGGTTAGGTTAGGTTAGGTTAGGTTAGGTTAGGTTAGGTTAGGTTAGGTTAGGTTAGGTTAGGTTAGGTTAGGTTAGGTTAGGTTAGGTTAGGTTAGGTTAGGTTAGGTTAGGTTAGGTTAGGTTAGGTTAGGTTAGGTTAGGTTAGGTTAGGTTAGGTTAGGTTAGGTTAGGTTAGGTTAGGTTAGGTTAGGTTAGGTTAGGTTAGGTTAGGTTAGGTTAGGTTAGGTTAGGTTAGGTTAGGTTAGGTTAGGTTAGGTTAGGTTAGGTTAGGTTAGGTTAGGTTAGGTTAGGTTAGGTTAGGTTAGGTTAGGTTAGGTTAGGTTAGGTTAGGTTAGGTTAGGTTAGGTTAGGTTAGGTTAGGTTAGGTTAGGTTAGGTTAGGTTAGGTTAGGTTAGGTTAGGTTAGGTTAGGTTAGGTTAGGTTAGGTTAGGTTAGGTTAGGTTAGGTTAGGTTAGGTTAGGTTAGGTTAGGTTAGGTTAGGTTAGGTTAGGTTAGGTTAGGTTAGGTTAGGTTAGGTTAGGTTAGGTTAGGTTAGGTTAGGTTAGGTTAGGTTAGGTTAGGTTAGGTTAGGTTAGGTTAGGTTAGGTTAGGTTAGGTTAGGTTAGGTTAGGTTAGGTTAGGTTAGGTTAGGTTAGGTTAGGTTAGGTTAGGTTAGGTTAGGTTAGGTTAGGTTAGGTTAGGTTAGGTTAGGTTAGGTTAGGTTAGGTTAGGTTAGGTTAGGTTAGGTTAGGTTAGGTTAGGTTAGGTTAGGTTAGGTTAGGTTAGGTTAGGTTAGGTTAGGTTAGGTTAGGTTAGGTTAGGTTAGGTTAGGTTAGGTTAGGTTAGGTTAGGTTAGGTTAGGTTAGGTTAGGTTAGGTTAGGTTAGGTTAGGTTAGGTTAGGTTAGGTTAGGTTAGGTTAGGTTAGGTTAGGTTAGGTTAGGTTAGGTTAGGTTAGGTTAGGTTAGGTTAGGTTAGGTTAGGTTAGGTTAGGTTAGGTTAGGTTAGGTTAGGTTAGGTTAGGTTAGGTTAGGTTAGGTTAGGTTAGGTTAGGTTAGGTTAGGTTAGGTTAGGTTAGGTTAGGTTAGGTTAGGTTAGGTTAGGTTAGGTTAGGTTAGGTTAGGTTAGGTTAGGTTAGGTTAGGTTAGGTTAGGTTAGGTTAGGTTAGGTTAGGTTAGGTTAGGTTAGGTTAGGTTAGGTTAGGTTAGGTTAGGTTAGGTTAGGTTAGGTTAGGTTAGGTTAGGTTAGGTTAGGTTAGGTTAGGTTAGGTTAGGTTAGGTTAGGTTAGGTTAGGTTAGGTTAGGTTAGGTTAGGTTAGGTTAGGTTAGGTTAGGTTAGGTTAGGTTAGGTTAGGTTAGGTTAGGTTAGGTTAGGTTAGGTTAGGTTAGGTTAGGTTAGGTTAGGTTAGGTTAGGTTAGGTTAGGTTAGGTTAGGTTAGGTTAGGTTAGGTTAGGTTAGGTTAGGTTAGGTTAGGTTAGGTTAGGTTAGGTTAGGTTAGGTTAGGTTAGGTTAGGTTAGGTTAGGTTAGGTTAGGTTAGGTTAGGTTAGGTTAGGTTAGGTTAGGTTAGGTTAGGTTAGGTTAGGTTAGGTTAGGTTAGGTTAGGTTAGGTTAGGTTAGGTTAGGTTAGGTTAGGTTAGGTTAGGTTAGGTTAGGTTAGGTTAGGTTAGGTTAGGTAGGTTAGGTTAGGTTAGGTTAGGTTAGGTTAGGTTAGGTTAGGTTAGGTTAGGTTAGGTTAGGTTAGGTTAGGTTAGGTTAGGTTAGGTTAGGTTAGGTTAGGTTAGGTTAGGTTAGGTTAGGTTAGGTTAGGTTAGGTTAGGTTAGGTTAGGTTAGGTTAGGTTAGGTTAGGTTAGGTTAGGTTAGGTTAGGTTAGGTTAGGTTAGGTTAGGTTAGGTTAGGTTAGGTTAGGTTAGGTTAGGTTAGGTTAGGTTAGGTTAGGTTAGGTTAGGTTAGGTTAGGTTAGGTTAGGTTAGGTTAGGTTAGGTTAGGTTAGGTTAGGTTAGGTTAGGTTAGGTTAGGTTAGGTTAGGTTAGGTTAGGTTAGGTTAGGTTAGGTAGTAGGTTAGGTTAGGTTAGGTTAGGTTAGGTTAGGTTAGGTTAGGTTAGGTTAGGTTAGGTTAGGTTAGGTTAGGTTAGGTTAGGTTAGGTTAGGTTAGGTTAGGTTAGGTTAGGTTAGGTTAGGTTAGGTTAGGTTAGGTTAGGTTAGGTTAGGTTAGGTTAGGTTAGGTTAGGTTAGGTTAGGTTAGGTTAGGTTAGGTTAGGTTAGGTTAGGTTAGGTTAGGTTAGGTTAGGTTAGGTTAGGTTAGGTTAGGTTAGGTTAGGTTAGGTTAGGTTAGGTTAGGTTAAGGTTAGGTTAGGTTAGGTTAGGTTAGGTTAGGTTAGGTTAGGTTAGGTTAGGTTAGGTTAGGTTAGGTTAGGTTAGGTTAGGTTAGGTTAGGTTAGGTTAGGTTAGGTTAGGTTAGGTTAGGTTAGGTTAGGTTAGGTTAGGTTAGGTTAGGTTAGGTTAGGTTAGGTTAGGTTAGGTTAGGTTAGGTTAGGTTAGGTTAGGTTAGGTTAGGTTAGGTTAGGTTAGGTTAGGTTAGGTTAGGTTAGGTTAGGTTAGGTTAGGTTAGGTTAGGTTAGGTTAGGTTAGGTTAGGTTAGGTTAGGTTAGGTTAGGTTAGGTTAGGTTAGGTTAGGTTAGGTTAGGTTAGGTTAGGTTAGGTTAGGTTAGGTTAGGTTAGGTTAGGTTAGGTTAGGTTAGGTTAGGTTAGGTTAGGTTAGGTTAGGTTAGGTTAGGTTAGGTTAGGTTAGGTTAGGTTAGGTTAGGTTAGGTTAGGTTAGGTTAGGTTAGGTTAGGTTAGGTTAGGTTAGGTTAGGTTAGGTTAGGTTAGGTTAGGTTAGGTTAGGTTAGGTTAGGTTAGGTTAGGTTAGGTTAGGTTAGGTTAGGTTAGGTTAGGTTAGGTTAGGTTAGGTTAGGTTAGGTTAGGTTAGGTTAGGTTAGGTTAGGTTAGGTTAGGTTAGGTTAGGTTAGGTTAGGTTAGGTTAGGTTAGGTTAGGTTAGGTTAGGTTAGGTTAGGTTAGGTTAGGTTAGGTTAGGTTAGGTTAGGTTAGGTTAGGTTAGGTTAGGTTAGGTTAGGTTAGGTTAGGTTAGGTTAGGTTAGGTTAGGTTAGGTTAGGTTAGGTTAGGTTAGGTTAGGTTAGGTTAGGTTAGGTTAGGTTAGGTTAGGTTAGGTTAGGTTAGGTTAGGTTAGGTTAGGTTAGGTTAGGTTAGGTTAGGTTAGGTTAGGTTAGGTTAGGTTAGGTTAGGT
>OW388260.2:14895000-14897500 GCA_936450705.2 Protodeltote pygarga
TAGGTTAGGTTAGGTTAGGTTAGGTTAGGTTAGGTTAGGTTAGGTTAGGTTAGGTTAGGTTAGGTTAGGTTAGGTTAGGTTAGGTTAGGTTAGGTTAGGTTAGGTTAGGTTAGGTTAGGTTAGGTTAGGTTAGGTTAGGTTAGGTTAGGTTAGGTTAGGTTAGGTTAGGTTAGGTTAGGTTAGGTTAGGTTAGGTTAGGTTAGGTTAGGTTAGGTTAGGTTAGGTTAGGTTAGGTTAGGTTAGGTTAGGTTAGGTTAGGTTAGGTTAGGTTAGGTTAGGTTAGGTTAGGTTAGGTTAGGTTAGGTTAGGTTAGGTTAGGTTAGGTTAGGTTAGGTTAGGTTAGGTTAGGTTAGGTTAGGTTAGGTTAGGTTAGGTTAGGTTAGGTTAGGTTAGGTTAGGTTAGGTTAGGTTAGGTTAGGTATAGGTTAGGTTAGGTTAGGTTAGGTTAGGTTAGGTTAGGTTAGGTTAGGTTAGGTTAGGTTAGGTTAGGTTAGGTTAGGTTAGGTTAGGTTAGGTTAGGTTAGGTTAGGTTAGGTTAGGTTAGGTTAGGTTAGAGGTTAGGTTAGGTTAGGTTAGGTTAGGTTAGGTTAGGTTAGGTTAGGTTAGGTTAGGTTAGGTTAGGTTAGGTTAGGTTAGGTTAGGTTAGGTTAGGTTAGGTTAGGTTAGGTTAGGTTAGGTTAGGTTAGGTTAGGTTAGGTTAGGTTAGGTTAGGTTAGGTTAGGTTAGGTTAGGTTAGGTTAGGTTAGGTTAGGTTAGGTTAGGTTAGGTTAGGTTAGGTTAGGTTAGGTTAGGTTAGGTTAGGTTAGGTTAGGTTAGGTTAGGTTAGGTTAGGTTAGGTTAGGTTAGGTTAGGTTAGGTTAGGTTAGGTTAGGTTAGGTTAGGTTAGGTTAGGTTAGGTTAGGTTAGGTTAGGTTAGGTTAGGTTAGGTTAGGTTAGGTTAGGTTAGGTTAGGTTAGGTTAGGTTAGGTTAGGTAGGTTAGGTTAGGTTAGGTTAGGTTAGGTTAGGTTAGGTTAGGTTAGGTTAGGTTAGGTTAGGTTAGGTTAGGTTAGGTTAGGTTAGGTTAGGTTAGGTTAGGTTAGGTTAGGTTAGGTTAGGTTAGGTTAGGTTAGGTTAGGTTAGGTTAGGTTAGGTTAGGTTAGGTTAGGTTAGGTTAGGTTAGGTTAGGTTAGGTTAGGTTAGGTTAGGTTAGGTTAGGTTAGGTTAGGTTAGGTTAGGTTAGGTTAGGTTAGGTTAGGTTAGGTTAGGTTAGGTTAGGTTAGGTTAGGTTAGGTTAGGTTAGGTTAGGTTAGGTTAGGTTAGGTTAGGTTAGGTTAGGTTAGGTTAGGTTAGGTTAGGTTAGGTTAGGTTAGGTTAGGTTAGGTTAGGTTAGGTTAGGTTAGGATAGGTTAGGTTAGGTTAGGTTAGGTTAGGTTAGGTTAGGTTAGGTTAGGTTAGGTTAGGTTAGGTTAGGTTAGGTTAGGTTAGGTTAGGTTAGGTTAGGTTAGGTTAGGTTAGGTTAGGTTAGGTTAGGTTAGGTTAGGTTAGGTTAGGTTAGGTTAGGTTAGGTTAGGTTAGGTTAGGTTAGGTTAGGTTAGGTTAGGTTAGGTTAGGTTAGGTTAGGTTAGGTTAGGTTAGGTTAGGTTAGGTTAGGTTAGGTTAGGTTAGGTTAGGTTAGGTTAGGTTAGGTTAGGTTAGGTTAGGTTAGGTTAGGTTAGGTTAGGTTAGGTTAGGTTAGGTTAGGTTAGGTTAGGTTAGGTTAGGTTAGGTTAGGTTAGGTTAGGTTAGGTTAGGTTAGGTTAGGTTAGGTTAGGTTAGGTTAGGTTAGGTTAGGTTAGGTTAGGTTAGGTTAGGTTAGGTTAGGTTAGGTTAGGTTAGGTTAGGTTAGGTTAGGTTAGGTTAGGTTAGGTTAGGTTAGGTTAGGTTAGGTTAGGTTAGGTTAGGTTAGGTTAGGTTAGGTTAGGTTAGGTTAGGTTAGGTTAGGTTAGGTTAGGTTAGGTTAGGTTAGGTTAGGTTAGGTTAGGTTAGGTTAGGTTAGGTTAGGTTAGGTTAGGTTAGGTTAGGTTAGGTTAGGTTAGGTTAGGTTAGGTTAGGTTAGGTTAGGTTAGGTTAGGTTAGGTTAGGTTAGGTTAGGTTAGGTTAGGTTAGGTTAGGTTAGGTTAGGTTAGGTTAGGTTAGGTTAGGTTAGGTTAGGTTAGGTTAGGTTAGGTTAGGTTAGGTTAGGTTAGGTTAGGTTAGGTTAGGTTAGGTTAGGTTAGGTTAGGTTAGGTTAGGTTAGGTTAGGTTAGGTTAGGTTAGGTTAGGTTAGGTTAGGTTAGGTTAGGTTAGGTTAGGTTAGGTTAGGTTAGGTTAGGTTAGGTTAGGTTAGGTTAGGTTAGGTTAGGTTAGGTTAGGTTAGGTTAGGTTAGGTTAGGTTAGGTTAGGTTAGGTTAGGTTAGGTTAGGTTAGGTTAGGTTAGGTTAGGTTAGGTTAGGTTAGGTTAGGTTAGGTTAGGTTAGGTTAGGTTAGGTTAGGTTAGGTTAG